>JAYESA010000017.1:16572021-16612021 GCA_036927795.1 Iris macrosiphon | reverse complement strand
GCTGGAAATGGATAATATTATTTTTTATCCTATCATTTCAGATTTCCAAGACATCTTTCCAACAGAATTGCTAGGACTACCTCCAGACAGAGACGTAAATTCTTGATTGAGTTGACACCAGGAGTAGCACCCATAGCGTGGCATATTTATAGATTGGCAAAGAAGGAGATGGATGAGCTGAAGGCATAGTTGAAAGAATTAGATGAGAAAGGCTTCATCCGGCCAAGTGCATCATCCTGGGGAGCACCAGTATTATTTGTACCAAAGAAGGATGGGTCAGTACATATGTGCATCGACTATAGAGCCTTAAATGCTGTGACTGTGAAGAATAAATATCCATTGCCATGCATTGATGACTTATTTGATCATCTTAGTGGAGCCAAGGTATTCTCGAAGATAGACTTAAGATTGGGATATCACCAGATGGAGGTATGAAAGCAGGACATTCCGAAGACCGCATTCCAGATAAGAATAGGATACTATGAGTTTTTGGTCATGCCATTTGGATTGCAATGCTCCACTTGACTTTATGGACTTGAAGAATCGAGTCTTCCATCAGTATTTAGACTAGTTCGTGGTTGTCTTCATAGATGACATACTTGTCTATTCGAAGAGCCACGAGGAGCATGAGAAGCACCTGCGAATTATCCTAGAGACCTTGAGGAAAGAGCTGTTAGATGCAAAGCTCAGTAAATATGAGTTCTTCTTAGATAGGATCTCTTTTTATGGATATGTCATCATGGGAGATGGTATTTCTGTTATTCCAGAGAAAATCTTGCCAATTGAGACATGGCCCATCCTTAAATCAGCACTGGAGGTGAGGAGTTTTCTTGGACTTGTGGGATATTACCGATGGTTCATGGAGAACTTCTCAAGGATAGCAACTCCTATGACTCGTTTGATATGTAAGGACCAAGAGTTCATATGGACTGAGGAGTATTAATCCGAGTTAAAGAAGGGACTGACCATAATGCCAGTATCGACTATTCTATCAGGATCAGGAGGTTATATGATATATAGCGATGCATCAGAAAAAGGGGGATGCGTATTGATGCAACATGGCAATGTGATTGCATATGCATCTAGAAAGTTGCGAGTACATGAAAAGAATTATCCAACTCATGACTTGAAGATTGCAGTCATTATTTTTGCTCTGTAGCTATGGAGACATTACTTATATAGAGAACAAGTGAGGATCTATGCCGACTACAAAAGCCTCAAGTATGTCTTCACGCAGAAGGAGCTGAATATGAGGCAACTCCGATGGCTTGAGTTGATAAAGAACTTCGAGATAGAGCTGTATTACTACCCAGGCAAGGCTAACGTAGTAGCAGACACGTTAAGCCGAAAGCCTGTAGCATACTTCTTGATGACACAGCGGGAGTTACTGGAGGACTTATAAGATCTTGGCATAAAAATTGTATTACCCGGAGCAGATGGAACACTAGCCAACTTGTAAGTACAATAATCACTAGTAGAGAGTATCAAGGCAGCTTTGCCAATGGATGCCAGATCGAGGGGGTTGAGAGAGAGATAGAGGCTGGAGAGCAGATGAGATTGCGCATTCATGATAATGGGATATTATGATGTGTTGATCATCTATATATTTTAATGGAGAGATTCGACAGGAACTGATGGCAAAAACTCATAGTTCGATATATTCTATTCATCCTGGAGCCACCAAGATATACCGTGACTTACGATAGCACTTTTTTATGGCATGGGATAAAAAGGGAGATAGCTCGCTCTGTGGCCAAATATCTAGTATGTCAGCAAGTCAAGGCTGAACATCAGAGGACAGTAGGGCTACTTCAACCACTTTCGATTCCTGAGTGGAAGTGGGAGAATATCACTATGGACTTCGTTACGGGCTTCCCGAGGAGTCCGAGTGGGCGATATGCTATTTAGGTAATCGTGGATTAACTCACCAAGTCCGCACATTTCTTACCTTTTTGAGTTGGCAGTCTAAGAAGCTTTGGCTGACTTATATATGAGGTAGATCGTGAGGTTGCACGATATTCCGGTCAGCATTGTGTCAGACATGAATTTATATTTTATATCTCACTTTTGGAGTAGCATGCAGGAGAGTCTTGGGACTCATCTGAAGTTAAGTACGTCTTATCACCCGCAAATAGATGGACAGTCTAAGCGTACTATTCAGATACTGGAGGATATATTGAGGACTTGTATTTTAGACTTTGGAGGATCATGGGAGGACCACCTACATCTTGTAGAATTTTCTTACAATAATAGCTATCAAGCGAGAATCCAGATGGCTCCATTTGAAGCATTTTATAAAAGAAATTTAGGTCTCCCATGTGTTGGGGTGACGTGGGAGAACGTCAGATATTGAGACCAGAGTTGGTAGTCAGCACTGTAGAGATAGTGAAGAAGATACAAGGGCACTTGCGAGCTGCGCAAGACAGGTAGAAACAGTGGGCAGATATTCTCCGTCGAACCTTGGAGTTTAAAGAAGGCGATCATGTCTTCTTGAGGATATCACCTACTAGAGGCACTATTCGCTTTGGAGGACACGGTAAGTTGAGTCCAAGGTATATTGGACCATTTGAAGTGCTAGAGCGAGTGGGAGAAGTGGCGTATCGACTGACACTACCACCTTCACTCGAGGGAGTGCATGATGTATTCCATGTGTCGTAACTCAGGCAATATGTGGTAGATAGCAGCCATATTCTCGACCACTTCGAGATCACCATTGGGCTGAGCTTGTCATACCAAGAGCAACCCGTGAAGATTTTTTATCATCGATAGAAGGTGTTGAGGAATCAGTCTATTCGCTTAGTCCACGTGGCATTGAGGCATTACTTGCCAGGAGAATCCACTTGGGAGCGCGAGGATGACATACTCAAATATTTTTCGCATCTGTTCCAAGATCAATGTATGATTTACTCGGTTCTTTTCATACCTCATAATTTTTGTTTTCTACCATGGGTTAGTTTCAATTTTGAGGACAAAATATCTTTAAGTGGAGTAGAATGTAACCAACCTAAATTTTCTAATTAATAAAATAATCTATGTATATATAAATACGCGGTTTGTAAGAATAGTGATACATGAGGGGGACTACTACTATGTTAGTATATTAGAAATTGAAATTTTTCGTAATAAATAAAATAATTTTGGTATTATAGATAATAATGATTCTAGTGTTAATAATAAATAATATAAAATAAAGTAAAATATAATATAATATAATATAATATAATAATAAATAAGTTAGTTGTTAAAAAGATTATATAAAATAAAAAGTAATATAAATGAAGAAAGTATTAACTAAATGAAAATAAAAAAATAAGGAAAAAAAAACATAAGCTATAAAACCCTCAACCCGCTCGACCCGTACGCTCATCTCCTTCTGTATATATATATTTCATAACTTAACCCTAACCCTAATCTAATTCAACGAATCTGTAGCCAAACCCTAGATCTACCCATGCCCGACCTCCAGCGCCAACACCCGACCCCCTGCGACCGCCGCTGGCTACCTGCACCGGCCGGTCGACCGCCGACAATACCCTCCCAGCGAGCACGCACACGTGCATCAACCCCCTGTGCCCCCTATTTCACAAATATTTATCTCTCTCATCTTCGCATCTTTTTATGAATGGTTTATCCGTATAGACTCACAACCTGACCCCTTAGGAATCCCTTTAAGTGGAACGGATTTTGGAGTCCCGGATTGATTGAAAAATCGATCGAAAGTTTGTCGAAAAACAGTTCAGAAATTTAATCCAATTGCCCCTATTCATGACCAATTTTAAACCAACCCGTTTAATAGTTATAAAATCTAATTGAAATGACTTCTTCACAATATGACCAAGATTAAATCTATTTTTTTATTTTTATTTAATTTGCTTTAATTATTAAATTCAACTTGTTCAAACCTAACCAAAAAATTATATTTTTTGAACCCGAAAACTTGCGATACATAATGCGTCCCGCCAAACCAGGCCATCTCATCGCATATCAATTGCATTGAAAATAGCGTATGGTATATTTGAAAGTGTGGACTTTCACGGAAGCTGATTCGGACGTGTGTGTGCATCGAAATCAATCCGTATCGTAAAAAGTTTTCGTATCATGACTTTTGCAAATAACCACTCTACTTTGTGTACATCATCGAAATGTAACAAAACTTGTATCGTTGGATTCGTGGTATCATGCTAGTCCTATGAGCCAAGTTTTGCGCAATTCTGAGACAGTTGACCAAACCACCTATTTGCGGGCCCACAGGTTGACTTGAAGGGGGAAATTTTGATCGGCTCACTGGAATCTTAAACTGGACATACCATTGAGTTTGTATCAACGTTTATAATTTGTTTGTCCTATAATTTTTCGAATTTAGAGACTTTTATCCCTGTCACGTATTTTGGTGCAAAGTGGGCCACACTTGGACCCCGCTTTGACCCAAAATTACCGTTTTGCCCCTGTGTCCAAATTGGACGAAAGGGTAGTGTTTTCTAGCTATTTTATTAATTTTGAAAATGTTGGTGATGTTTATTTTACCATCTGGAGACGTTCAATCAGTGGCAGTGGGTTTGATACTCTGTACTTGATACCTAGACGTTTATATTACGCAATTTTCTTGCTAGGCAAGTATACCTTGCCATTATACTGTAATTTACATTCCATTTGGTTCATGAATTTTATTTTTGTTATTTAGTTCATATATTTTAACTGCTATATAAACTGCGCGTCACTACCATATTTTCTAGGAATGTATATTTTGGTTATTTAATAATTAATTAAATATTATGCATGTTGAATATTTATTTATTTATTGTTAGATGTTAGATTTTATTTTGGACTTATCTTAGTTGACCTAACTAGTTTAGATTAGATCCATGGACCAACATTTAATTCTAGTTAGAATTGAGCCAAATAGTAATCCCATTCATTAGGAGGATGAATTAATTAGTTAAACCAATTAGACTAGAACCTTTCCTCCTTAATTAATTCCTTCATGACAAGTCCCAAGGGTTATTGTGGATATTTTATAGTAGCTTGGAGGAGGGGGTAGAGGCTGGCCATATTTGGAGTGGAGAGAGACTCTCTCTCTTTATTTTTTATTCCAAATCCAGATCTAAAATTTTTCTCTTTCAAATTTCTTCATTCCTACACCAATCCCTATCCAAATTTCTTTCCAATTTCTTTCCTATTCATTACTGGAAACTATTAGAACAATGAGAAAGCAAAGATCTACAAGGAGGAGGAAGAAACTACAAGTTGAAGGCTCTTGACACTCAATTTGGAAATTTTATTGGGAATCCATCTCACAATAGGTATAATTTAGTTTTCTCTCTCTAATTAGACTCTAAATCTATAATTTAATCATTGGGAGCCCTCCCATGTACTAAGACTATATATAGAAATTGGAATTAGGTTCATAGGAGGCATATGGAAAAAGTTATGTGGTATTTTGTGTCAATTTTAGGTGAATTCTGAGATTGGCACATCTTTTGTTTGTCAATAGGTCAATTAGACCAAATTGAACTGTGTCTGATTATGTGTGACTAGTTTCATATCCACAATTAGATATGTGTAGGCCGTATCCCGACAATTTGGCGATACGGGTTGATTTGGGGGTTTCTTCCGACACGGTGGTTTGAACATGTCATATTTTGACACGGGTATGTAGACGAATAACTAACACTTCGTGTTGCTTCTAATTATGATTTTAGACTTGCTCGTGTCGTTCGGGGTACGTTTGGTAGTATGGTAGAGCCGTATTACAAGCGTATCATAGATTGAGTATGATACGGGTGCGGTGCACTCCACGTATTTGTTTTCTTTAATTTTAATTCAAATTACCTTGATTATAGCTATTAGATTATTATAATTATAATATATATATATATATATATATATATATATATATATATATATATGTTAGTGAGTGTATGTGTGTATTAGATGTGTGCATGTGAGCTAGAGGGGAGAATTATAAGCATGAGCAGGCCGGATAAGCATGCAGTAAGCAGCAGCAGGAAGCAGCAACAGAAGCAGCGAGAAGCAGCAGCAGAAGCAGGCTGAGAAGCAACGAGAAGTAGCAGCATCCGCAGCGAGAAGCTTTAAGCTGCAACAACAATAAGCAGCAGCAGAAGCATCGATAAGCAGCTGCAGAAGCAGCAGCTATAGCTGTAGCAACAACAGAAGCAGTAAGCTGCATAAGCAGCAGAAGCAATAAGCAGCAGTAATGATAAGCATACGCAGTAGCAATAAGCAGCAGTAGTTGAGTATTTAGAAATTAAGTTGTAGATAAGTTAAGTTAGTTAATAAGCTAAGTTAGTTTATATATACATATATATATGTACTAGTTAGCATTGGTTAGTACTATTTCTAGTTTACCTTTTGTTACACCAAGGTAATGAGAGTTGAGGTATCTTGGGTATGGGTATTGAATATCCGATGGGTATATTAGTTATGTTAGTTGGTATAGTATTATTATAAGTTTAAGTGCATGTTAGTGTATAGTGAGGTATGTTGGTTAGTTAGCTAATGTTAGATATTGTATTATCTTGTGATACCAAGGTAATTTCAAGGTATTGGTTTATACTCAAGGTATTGAGTTTGTATATCAAGATGGGTGTGTAGGTGTTGTGATACCGCATTTGGTTCAAAGCTAAGCTATCCACTTAGCATTAGTTTAGTTAGGAGTACTATATATTTTGTCTTGTATATATATATTATAGTATTTTCATATCTAATAACTTGCGTATCTTATGATACGATAATGTGTTGATTTCCTAGTATCCTAGTATAGCTAGTATAGCCTAGTACGTAGTGTATGGACCCAATATCCTAGAGATGGACTCATACAACCTAGAAATAACTAGTTTGACCAAGTTTGACTAGTTTGACATAGAGGGAAACTAGTTTGACTATTTTGACTTAAAAATAGCTTTATGACCTAGAATTGAACTAGTTTAACTTATTTTCATTCCAAAACCTTGTATTGATACAATATACCATATATAGGTCTGTGTGACACCAGCTTGGGCATCGAGAGACACATCTTGCTCAGGACCTCAGGCGAGTATATTTCTCTGTTAATTTTTATTTTATAATAGTGTACATTTCTCATGTTCTAGAACTGTATACTTGATTCTGACACAGTAGTTTCACGGACTAGTACTACATAGATCCTGTCTGGAGATGTTATCCCTTACCATATTCAGCTGATACTCCTTTACATGTATTTCATCGTATATATTGGATATTAATTTAGTATACTTTGTGTTCACACACTGCTCGTGTTTAGTGTACTTATATTCGTGTATACACACTGCTCGCGTTCAGTGTGCCCATATTCGTGTTATTAATGTGTCATGATTTAATCCACTAATATTGGTCGAGGATGGGGGAATAGGAGTTGATTATATGATCAAGCCCTAGTGTATTCGTGTACATATCGATTATATACTACACTTATAATCGAGTTACCTTATTGTATTCATGTTTAACCTAAATCGATCACATAATAAACTTGTATTCTATGGCACATTAGTTAGATTTTAGTTATTTCTATTATATTATGGATATTCTATTATATATTCTTCTTTCCAGTATATTACCTGTTCACTCTAGTTTATTTTATTCGGTTATTTAGTTATCATGTATTCTTTTCTAGTATCTGTTATATATGCTCGATTATGTATATGAAACTGCTTTCAGAGGTATATACTTTGCTCCAATCCTGACTGGATATATTTTTCAGATGATTGACTCGTAGACCAGTGTCTTATGTACTATACTACAGGACGATATTCCATTAGAGGATACTCATTTAGAGCATGAGGACTTAGTACCAGAGCCTGTGGAGGTTTAGTTTGTATGTTAGACTTGTATAGACCTTTATTGAGCTATTTGGCATGTATATATTATTTCAATCTTGTGGATGTATTGTGACTCTTTCTTCCGTTATTCCATCTTGTGCTTCATCTTCCCTAGTTTGCATTATGATTGAGTATAGTTTACATTTATATGATACCATATTGTTCCTCCGTTTGGAGTTAAGATGATTGACATATACCATATATATATTATTTGTGATGTTTAGATAGTAGAGTTGACCCAGACAGCATTCTACCGTCGATGCTGGGGCGTGTAGGCTAGACGTACCCACATACTCATGCCCAAATATCCAGGTGTGGGTCATGACACTGCTCGTCCAAGAATAACTTGGTTGCAACGACGTAGAGTCATATTTTATCTTTATTATATATTATGCATGTTGACCTTGTTTTACGAGACCACCCTATAATGTTAAGGTATTCTTATATTTCATTGGCCGTGATATATTTCTTATACGGGTTATGAGTCTCATATAGGATACAGACTTGCATATTTGGCTGGCCACCTGTACGTGTAGGTCGTATGACAGATAGGGTATAACTGTTAATAGTGATGCATGTTAGAAGACTTAGTAGTTATTAATAGTCCAGGAACATAGACTATTATGGTACGGTGGTCCAATCCTTGTCCTTGTTTGGTTTTAGGGTTGGGCTATTATACTAACGATAAGCTATGAACCAAAGTTACGATGCTGATACTTGCACTCCGTCTCAACGTACTATCTGAAGCGTGTTGTGGATACAACATGAATAGATCATGGGGTAGGAAGATGCATGGTTAGATGACCCTTATATTATATATCTACATGTGGCCTCTAACGTTTAAAAGACGTTATACTTTTTAGGCCCCTGATTCTTTGAGAGAATTATGCCATTCCCATTTTTAACCAGATAGCCCACGTATTGGAAAGTTGTCTCAAAGTGCATTCGCATAGACGATTAGGCGACCCTTGGATGTTTATTTTCAGTACTTTATTGGCATGCTATTTTTGTATCTTATTACGTCCCTCTGAGGATCTGGTCCACTTTTGGGTGTAGACGGGCAGGATTATCCGTAGGAGTATGGACCCAGACCTGACGCTTCAAACTAGATTGAGGAGGTCTTACCTTCGGAGTACTACTGATTCTTTACAGCTGATGGAGATTTTAGTTGCTATTCTTTTATTGATATTTATCTTATATTGGAGTTTTGATCTCTTCTCTCATTTAATTTTTCGTATAGTCGACTGGTAGTGGATTTGTTTTCACCCGACTATCATTCTTTGATACTTCATATTTGAGATGTAGTTATTTATTTCATATTTCTTTATTTGTGCTATGGTTGAGATATAGATTGCGTGTGACTTGTGTCGACAGTATATTACCACTTATGGATTTGATATTCATATACAACGTACGTATGTGTTACGATCTTCCAACACATTGGAGTTGTCGTATACATATGACTGACATATTATATATTTCTAGTCCTATATATTCTGGGACTGGGGCATGACATTAATAATCCAACGTATAACATGAATTTAAATAGAAATAGAAAGATCAACTAAAACAACCAAAGCAAAAGCAAGAACAACCAAAACAAATTGAATCCTAAAGCAAACATAAATAATTATAACTACAGTAAAATGCCTTAACAATCCCTTATTTCAAAGACATCATCTTCATCGTCCATATCTTCATTAAGCTTTGATACATCCAATGGTTGAGAGCTTATTTCGGTATTCTCGTCAAATGATTCTAATTCATGGAATCAGACTCTCTTGAGTAGAAAAGTTGCTTAGCTTGAGAAGCTAGAATAAAAGGAATACTTTGAAATTAATTTTGATATTGGTGGAGATTAACTAATATAAAACCATCTTCAACCTTTATGTCACTACCATATTTCTAGAATAGGAATATTTTTGTCATCTTGCATTAATATAAATATTGTTTATATTATATATATATATATATATATATATATATATATATATATATATATATATATATATATATATATATATATATTATGTATATTGTGACTAATATTATTATTGGTAGCGATTAGACTAATTAATTAGACATGACACTAGTGGACCTAACTAGACTTGACATGACAACTTGGACAAATAGTTATACTACTCACATTGGACTCAAATTAAGTTAACCCTTTCCCTCAAAAAGAGTTTAGATTAAACCTTTATTAGGCTTAGAAGCTTCTAATAATTAAACCCCTCTTCATGAAAATCCAATAGGGGCATTTTGGATATTTCATATTGCTTGGAGAAGAGAAATTATGGCCGACACTATAATTGGGGAGGGACTCTCTCTCTCTCTCTCTCTCTCTCTCTCTCTCTCTCTCTCTCTCTCCTTTCTTTCTTTATTTTAATTATTTTCCATTTGGTGTTCTTCCTCAAATTGATTCCTCCACCAATATCTCTTAAATTACTTCCAACCTCATTCATTCTCACCATCTAAAGAGACTAGAAGTTTGGATTGGCAAGAGCACTTGGAGAGAAAGATTTTGAACTAGAAGCTTGTGTATAAATCGTGTCCAATTGGCTTTGCATTGGAAATCAATCTTCTAATAGGTATAATTTTAAAATATCACCTCTAATTATGTTCTAATTGTTTTATTTGAGCATTAGGAATCCACCAATGCATTAAGGCTATCCATAGGATGATGTTTTAGCAACTAGCAATCCCTATGGTGAATTTTACAATAAGTTTTGTGCCCAATTTAGAGAAAATCTGAGATTGGTGCACCAAGTATTTCTCATTAGGTTTATTAGGTCCAATTAGACTTGTATTAGTTGTGTGAGTCTAGTTACATGTTCAAAATTGGATACGGGTAGTTCATATCGTGATGCGCTATGATACGAGAACCAATTTGGGGAGTTTTAAGCATGCTAGTGTAGTTCCTCTTTAAAATTGATATGTAACTAATTACTTTAGTTATATATATATATATATATATATATATATATATATATATATATATATATATATATATATATATATATATATATAGTGGGGGATGGATATTGAGGGATTTGGTATCATGGTTGGGATGTATCCTAGTGTAGCATGGTGTGATACATTGATACACACCAAGTGTTTGACTAATTGCCTACACTAGTGTGTATTAGTTGATGTAAGTAGTATTGTGCTATTGTGAGGGTATCCCTTGTGTGTGTGCATTGGTGTTGAGGGGTGTTTCATTTAGTTGTGTCTAGTGTGTGTTTGCTGGGTGTATTAATATTATTAATGGTGTGTGTTTTAGTGCACACATTTGGCGTAGTGGGTGTATGGTAGTGGTTATATGGGTGTTCAGTCATTTAAACACATGATTAGGAGTGTGTTAAAGGATATGGGATGTTGATTGCCTGTAGTACAGCTCATTGGAGCATTATGCTGTACACATTGTTATGCCTAGTTGAGTGTACAATGTGCCATATAGGGTCAGGCAGGCCTTTGTGCAGTACAAGTATTATGGAGGGGATGCAGTAAAGTTGCAAGGGTTAGTGCATGTGTCTGTATGATGAGGAGAGTGTATCAAGTAAAGGGAAGTAAAGGAGTTAAAGAGGGGATCAGGTAGTGTAGCTCCATCAGTTATAGGGGATGAGTGTGTGCACCATAGTTGTAAGATGTTTGTGTTCATTCAGGGGCTTGAGGCAGTATCTAGTGCACTCAGTTAACTGCCAGGTGCACTCTAGTATTAAGGCTCGAGTAATTGATGTGTTTAAGGGGCTTTTACAGGGATGAAGATCTGAGTATTCAGATCTACATGCATGAGGGTCAATGGCTGATACTAGTATGGTATCTTGAACTTATGAGTGACACAAGTATCAATACCTGATTATGTGTTTGTGTTTGACCTAAGAGTAAGTGTCAGTGGCTGTTACAGTGAGTATTATGACCATATAATACAAGTATTAGTTAATCTCTAAGAGGTTAATGGACATTCAGTTGTATGTGATCTTTAATGCAGTGTTTGTAAAGGAGGCTCGGGTATTACCAGCAAATGGGGTTGAAGGTGTTCTGCAAGGATTTGTAGAGAAAGGTATAGAGTTAGGAGGGACTGCAAGAATGGGTATGCACTACCCTTGGTTATAGTTACAACCAAGGAAATTGCAACAGTTGTTTTTAGTACATTGAGAGGTAAGTTCATTTGGGGAGTGATATTTAGTATAAGTTGAGGTAATGTCAATTGTAGAAGCATGGAAAAGACACATCCATGCGCCCAACGTCCATGAACCCTAGAATAAAAATCAACAGATGTTGGACCGCATGGAGACCATACGACCCAGAAAAAGGACACCCATACGGTCCAAATGAGCGTCCTGACAACCGGCCGCAGGTCGACCATCCATGATATCCTGACAAGAAAGATGGCGTCTGACACAGAATCCTGAAAATAAAAAATTTCCTGATCACCTCGAAGGACGAGAACACACTAAGAGACATAAGTTCTAAGGATGGTGTAGAGCCACGTGGACAATATGAAAAAATATCTTATGCTGCTCTGGCCCATGCGTCCCAGGCTCCATGCATCCCATGCGACTCTAGCTCATGCGTTATAGACTCCATGTAGTCCATGCGTCTCTGGCCCCGTGTATTCCAGACTCCGTGCGTCCCGTACGTCTTTGGCCATATGTGTCCCAGAGTCCACGTCAACCAAGTCTTGCTGTTACAACTGAGTGGTCCTCTCCAACCAAATAGAGGCCACGTGTCCATTTGACCAAGTCCCACCTACATAGTTGAGAATCGCCAAGATACTCAGCAAACAACAAAATCCCAATAAATGTTCACGTGACCGCGGAGCCCGTATTCCCGTGCACAGCTGTAGAACCCTTCTATTGAGAAGGGACACGTGGCAAACCCCGCCATCCATGCAGCACAAAATCTATGCGGCCACAAATATGACTATAAATAGTAGGGTACCAGACCCGGACAAGGGGCTGGCTATCTGTAAATCAACACTCAAGGGAGAGAGAAAAGCTTCTATATTAGATCATCCACGGATTAAAGAGAGTTGCTACACTCCTAACCCTCTTCTCCGCCAGGAAAAAAATTTATACTTAGATTGTTTTCTAGGACTCCTCTTTGTACTCTCATAGTTTGCTAATCAAATCCAGTTCTCCCAGTTCTTATTTTTGATATAAATGGAAAATACGGCTGTGAATCTGCTGGGAACATCCTTCTCCTCTGTTGAGAAGTCGGTGACGCAGTCCGATGCGGCTAAGCTCGACTCAAACAAAAGATGCTATTGGTCAGCTTCGACCAGCAATTGTTTGAGGATATGCTCTCCGGGGACAACGTGGGTCCTTTTCTGAGGCAAGCAAAGCCCAAGAAGACCAGTCGAACGTAGGTAGCAAAGGCCTCTGCGCCTCACCCAACTACGGAGCATGTACTCCCTGTTTCTCTCTCCCAGCCGCATGGAACACACATCATGCGGCCACTATCTATGCGGCAACCTCTTCCAACCAAAAGGGTGCTCTCCACTCGAAGACCTGCAAAACATTGGTTAAAAAGGCCTCTGTGCCCCACCCATATATGGAGCAGACGCTTCCAGCCTCTCACTTTGTTGCCAATGTCAATCGTTGGACGAAAATCCATAACTTCTACATCTATGCGGCATCCCGGGATGACGTAGAGACTGTTCAGCACCCAGACTGTGGTAGAGAAAAGTACTATGATGCCAGATGTCCTGGTGCTAAGGCAGCTCCTATGCGGCCAAGAAGGAGGCCATATAAGACTGTCCATGCAGCATCAACTCACAACCGCAAATAGCAGGCAGCATACGCATCCAATAGCAACAAGACCTCTATTTTTGACAGTATCTCTTGCGACGCATATCCTATTAAACCTACTGAGAATGGTGAAAGCCCAAAGTTGGACTCTTCATACTACGCGCCTGCGGTAGCTAAGCTCAAGAAGTCCAGGGCAGTACCAGCCCGTCAGGCTCAAGCAACTACTCATATGATCGACCGCCAACTTGCATCGCTAGTTATTACACGAGCCTCTAATGGAAAGTTGTACAGGACTGACCCATGCATCCAGCCCACAAGGACCAATAGACAGGGTCAGTCTCAAAAGTCTTTCACCGGTACCTCGAAAAAGTTATTGTATGAACCCAAGGCCAGGGAGCAAACACAGTACCTGTGCATCCATGTGTCCAGGATACCCGGACTCATAAAGAGGATACAAAGGTAAAATATCCTTCGCATGATTTTGCATGACGTGATTAATCACAAAGGTAAAAGCAAAGGAAATAACTATGACATGCGACGTCCCTCTCCGAGGCACAACTGTGCCAACATCATTATCAACTACTGTTGCAATAAAGCAGCAGTACTCACAGACAGGCACTCGGCCTTCCAACGGCTGGGCCAGAAAGCACCTGCCCAACAACAACCCCGAGATCAAGCGTAAGTATCAGAGGAGGAGGAGTTTTCCTTCGCCTCATTCTATTTAACTATAAATCTTTCTACCACCAAGGGAAGAAAGAAATCAAATATCGCCAGTCCGACACTATATACCACTGCATAGCGAAGGCGACTATCCGGAGGGTTGACGACGGCACCTGTGGAAGGCGTCTTCCAAGGCACCCGCTCAAGGAAGAAGCTATCAGCCCCTGGGGATAGTTCTTCCTTAGAACCTCTGTGGTGGCCCAATCTGGGGGTAGTGTCCCCTTGGACGTACGTGATAACCCGGCATTCCGAGGAGACAATAATTCTTAAGGAACAGACACCGAGATCCCGGAGGATATCTACTCCCACCAAGACGACACAATCTTCTACGCTAGGGGTAGTATCCCCTCCAAATTCGAGGAAGATATAATAGCTCCTACCCTCTTTGAAGTCTACTCACTACAAGGGTATAAAACAGGGAGCACAACATTCACTGCCCCCTCTATTTCTTCTCGTGTGAGGACGGTGTACATGGCCGGAGAAGACCATGAAGGCCCTAGTGACCGGTAATGCCTCGAGATGCTCAAAGCCTTGATACATAAAATGAGTGCATCGATACAAGCTTTGACCCAGACAATGCTAGAAATCAAGGCAAACATGGTCTCCCAGCCAACAAGGGCATCTGGGCAAGCAAACTTGTTCCTCGGGACCAATGGGGATTTAAATACGATAACTCCACCCGTGGGCGGTGACCCTCAACTACCTTGCTCGTCAGTGCCTTCTGTAGGAGATAAAGCTAAGGAAGCAAGGAGGGAGGTCCAAGAACTTTGGGCTCTCTTAGACTTTATGAGAAATTGGGACTCACTCGTGATTTTGGGCTACGGCAACCATAACCGATAGAGTAGAGGGATGTACCGTATCCGCCCATGTACAAGCCCTTCAACATTAACATGTTTGATGGGAAGTCCTCCCCTCGCTACTTTATGAGCTACTTCAAGATCACCACGAGACACCATCCAACGTCTGATAGACACCAAGGCTCTTTCCCTGAACTTCGATAATATGACGGTCGCTGCCAATATGGTGTCCCTCTAATTTGATAACTTTCCACCAATAAAAGCCCAAGACGGAGTAGTACCTATCCCCATGGCGACTATGGAAGTTGTCAACCTTCTACCAACTCGAGACCAGGCGGCCGGGTTAATACCTCTTACCACACCACGCGGGGCGGTCATGTCTGTCCATCCCGACCTCATGCCAGACTTGACGTAGCCGGCGGTATCCTCCACCGCCAAGTCCAAGGAAAGAAAATCTAAGACCTGCTACCCAGTTTCCTCATTGTCTGAAGAGCTGGTAGCAGGTGCAACAAGGTCAGGAGCAATATACCAACTGATGTACGGCAATACGCCCTCGGTTGTCGTGCTTACCATCACTGGTCTCGGACCATCTCATCCACCACCGGTGGACAAGTCCAAATAGAAGGAGACGTACTTCGATAAACCGTTGCGCAGGAATGCAACACAAGGGTGGGAAAGGCCTTATAATTTTGACTTCTTAGCACAATTAGCCCACACTCCGGCAAAATTTTTACTATTTGAGCTTTTATGGCTCTCTAAAGACACTTGGGATGCCCTGAGTGAGCACTACAGATTGCCGATGTCTACCTGGCGCAAGTCAACCCACCAACCGAAGATCCTGCTGCTTGTTCATATTGTAACAACCCCATGGATGCGATACCCAATATCACCTTCTCATAATAGGTCATGCTGCTCAAGAATAATAGGCACGATCGGCCCCTGTACTACATATGATATATTGGCGATATCAAGGTGGACCAAATGCATATTGATCCAGGATCGTAGATCAGCATCATCCCGAGAAGTTTGCTTCAGACCCTGGGGATCTCGATGCATCGTCTGACGGCCACCAATACTGCCATCAGCGGCTTCAATAAAGGGAGGAGCCACCCTCTGGGTAAAATTCGACTAAAATGTCAGATCGGTAACTTAAAAACAGAACTCACCTGCTACATCATAGACGTAGATACGTCCTACAATATCTTGTTGGGGCGTCCATGGATACATGAACACAGGATTTTGCCATCCACCCTCCACAAGTGTCTAAAATATGTAGACGAACACGATTTCGTCAAAATAGAGTTCGCTGATGTTGATCCGTTTAATGGTATCAAGATTTACTAATCTGAATCGATTCTATATAACAAAGTCTACCAAGATAAAGGTGACAAAGAGGCCAGCGATGAAACCGAGGCCACAATAGCACTTGAGGAGCCTATGAGAATCAGCCTTAAGGCTCGCACTCCCGATGCGGCCGCACCCCTCATAGTCAAATTATGCGGGAAAGCGCCTGAATCTCTGGTACTTTCGGCGTCGCCAGAACCAATAATCGTCTGGCTTTGCAGGCCGAATCGACCACCAAAAGGAGATTCTGTCCTATCTATATTTTTTGAACCTATGGTCGTTCGCCTTCACTGGCTGAGTCGACCACCCAAGGAAGACCTGACCGCGGTTGCAACTTTCGGACCTTTGGTGGTAAAATTACGAAGAAAATCACCAAAGCCTTCGCTTAAGCTGGGGGTAGCCGAGAAGAAGGATGAGCTGGAGGAATATATATCTGCCAATGTCAATATCCTTTTCCCTGAAGCTGTAATCCTACCAGAAGAGATACCTTATTTTCTCAATAAAGGACTATCTTTGAACTACTCCGAGCGTATGTATATAAGTATACTCTACTCCCTGGAACACGGTCTAGGCCTTCATATGCACACATAAGTGACACTACCTGTACCATGTACCAGCTTCTCCCGAGTCAGGATTCTTATTTCTTAATCCCACCCAGGAAGAAGGGAGATAAGATCATCATCTTCGGCAGAGTGGAATACCCTGGTCCTTCATCCCCAAATTGCGGTCCACAAACTCAATATTCGGCCAGACGCCAAATAAGTCAAGCAACAACAATGATGGTTTCGGCCAGAGGTGATGGATTCCATCGAAGCAAAGTCAACAAGGTGATAGCTAGTGGCTTCATCCGCGAGGAACAAAACCTTGAATGGGTAGCCAACATCGTGCCTATAATTAAGAAGAATGGGAAGATCTGAGTCTGCATTGACTTCCTTGATCTAAATACGACATGTCCCAAAGACGACTTCCCTCTTCCAATCACAGACGTAATGAACGACATCACTTATGTCTTTGAGCGCATTTCCATGATGGATGGCTTCTCAGGATACAACAAAATTAAGATGTTTCCTGAAGATAAAAATATACGTCATTTCGGGCCTCGGTAGACGTATACTGCTATACGGTCATGCCTTTTGGCCTGAATAATGCAAGTGCTACATATTAGCGATCTATGAGCACCATTTTCTGTGAATATCTGTGCAAGACAGTGGAATGTTACATCGATGATATCACCGTCAAGAGTCGCTCCTAGGATGATCAACTCCAAGATCTGAGGACTGTGTTCGACTTAATGTGCGCACACCGCCTCAAGATGAACCCTGCCAAGTCCTTCATGGGAGTCTCCTGCAACAAATTCTTGGGTTTTGTCATCACTTCCGGGGGTATTCACATAGACCCCGACAAGACCAATTCCATCCTAGAGATGCACCCGCTAAAAATCCTTCGGGAACTCTATGACCTCCAAGGGAGGTTGACATACAACAGGAAGTTCATATCAAACCTCTCTAGACATTGTCGGCCATTCACACAACTTATGAAGAAATGTTTCTCCTTTGTTTGGAATGAAGAGTGCCAACGAGCATTCGACAACATCAAAAAATACTTATCAAACCCTCCGGTGTTGGAAGCCCCGGTCATGGAAAAGCCATTCCTGTTCTATGCACGAGCAATATATCACTCTCTCGGTGCCCTGCTAGCCCAAAATAGTGATTCAGGTCACGAGTAGGCCATATAATACCTCAGTCGGATGATGATGGGCCCAGAGCAGAGATATACCACCTTCGAGAAAGAGTGCCTTGCGCTGGTATTCGCCATCTAGAAAACTCGACACTATGTGACTGGACAGACCATTCACGTAATCTCGTTAGTCAACCCCCTCAGAATCCTCATGACCAAACCTGGGGAACCCAGCTCCTGCTTGGATACCTGGGCAATACTATTATATCTATATGATATGGTATTCGTCCCACAAAAGGCCATCAAGGGTCATGCATTGTCCGACTTTCTAGCAGCCCACCCCGGGTCAGAAACCTAAAAACTCTATAAAGATATTCCATACAAAGTGGCAGACGCCAACGTTACTTCACACAAAATAATTTGGCAAATATTCTTTGACAGTTCTTCAAGTGCAGGGCCCAAAGACAATATCATCTATGGGGTCTAGATAGTATTGATCTCCCTATACGGCCTCGTCATCAATCCCGTATACTCTCTAACGGATCCATGCTCCAATAATATGGCAGAGTACAATGCCCTAATCATTGGGCTCCAGCTTGCCAAGCAAGTTAGAGTAGAGTACTTGGAAGCCTACGACGATTCTCAGCTAATCGTCAATCAAGTCCGGGACTATACAAAGTCCAAAACGAAGACTTGATCCCCTACCACCAAGCTACACGTAGCATCATCGCAACCTTCGAGATGTTCTTTATTGAGCATATCCATTGGTTACAAAATATTAAGGCGGACGCTTTAGCCGTCCTCTCTGCTTCCTTGGCAGTCCCAGACAACACCCATCAGCTAATCACGATAATCGGTCAAAAGCCGGTCTATCCCAAAAGTAACCTATGCTTATGCTTCAGCTCTACAACGGAGATCGATATCGATACTCAAGATTGGAGGATTCCATTCATCGACTACGCAGTCTATGGAATTCTTCCTAAAAACCCAAATGAAGCTACTTTAATTAGAAGATGCTCCCTCCTTTTTTATTATGACACGGAGACCAAAATGTTGTACCGTCGGTCCTACGATAGCCTTATGCTCCGATACTTGTCGAACGCAAAGGCAAAATAAGACCTTCGTGAAGCTTATGATGGCGTCTACAGGGTGCATCAACCCAGTCCAAAACTACAAGACAATCTTCAAAAAATGGGCTACTATTGGTCGACGATAGTAGCAGATGTTGTCGATTACGCAAGAAAGTTTCAAGCATGCCAAATCCATGCGAACTTTATCCACCAGCTATCTGAGTTCCTACACCCAGTGGTAGAATCTTGGCCGTTTGAGGCATGGAGAATGGACATCATCGGGCCAATCAGTCTACCTTCATCAAAAGGACATCAGTTCATCCTGGCGATCACTGACTACTTCTCAAAATAGGCAAAAGTTGTTCCTCTTGCTGAAGTCAAAACAAAAAACATGATTAATTTTATCAAGCATCACATCATATATGGCTTCAGCTTGCCGTGTAGGATCATCCATGACAATGGTCCACAGTTCGCAAGTCACACCTTCTATTAGTTTTCTGACAAGAATTAAATCCAAAATATAGCCTCCACATCATACAACCCCACAACAAATGGTCTGGCGAAAGCGTTCAACAAAACCATTATCAAGCTCCTCAAGAAATTTGTGTCTTCCAACAAATACGACTATAATGAGAAGCTGGATGAATGTCTCTAGGCCTACCGAACAACAGTCCGGACAGCTATTGGGAACACGCCATTCTCCTTGGTGTACAAAAATGAGGCAGTATTCCCGCTGGAGATCCAAATCCCTTCACTACTAGTATCTCTTTCCAACTAGCTAACCATGGATGACAACTACCATCAACGGTTACAGGAGTTTGAAGCACTTGACGAGAAATAAATCGTAGCTCAATAATGCATAGAGTTGTATCAAGACCGTCTCTCTGGAGCCTTCAACAAACGGGTAAAATAGAGAATGTTTTAAGTGGGTGACCTCGTCTTAACAGTAAGAAGACTGATGGTTATGACTCACAAGGCGGACGACAAATTCTAACCTAAATGGGAGGGCCCATTCGTTGTGGAAACCATATTTTCCAATGGCGTATACCGGCTAGCAAAATCCAACGACGATTTGCTCCTAATGCCTATCAATGGCAAGTTCCTCAAAAAGTACTACATCTAAGTTAGACTGGTACTCTTTTATTACTAAACTATATTGTATCTTCCTGGGCGCTGGTTCATGTTCATCTTATCCCTGGACTGTCGATCTAATACATTACTCCTGCGGAGTCTGCCATGTCCATATTACCTCTGAGTAAACTTCTCGACCTTGACCATCGATTATCACGTCCATATTACCTCTGATATTGATTATCTTCCAACTTATCATCCGTAGCTGATCTAGAGTATGCCAACGGTGATAAGTCCACAAAAACTACCATATCCATATTACCTCTGGCAGAGCTTGTCTCAAAGCTTTTACTTGTATTAACATGCATAAAAGGTAGTGGGTCCACAAAATCTATCACGTCATATTACCTCTGATAGGGTTTATTTTGTATCTATTACTCGTACCCCAATGTGCGCAAAAGGATAATAGGTCCACCAAAATCTCCCAACGGGATATTCTTACCATCTACAAAACCTATCACGTCCATATTACCTCTTATAGGGTTTGTTTCGAATCTATTACTCGTACCCCAAAGTACGCAAAAGGGTAATAGATCCACAAAAATCCCCCAGCATAATGTCCTTAAAATCCATAAAACCTATCTCGTCCATATTATCTCTGATAGGGTTTGTTTCGAATCTATTACTCGCACCCCAAAGTGCACAAAAGGATAACAGGTCCACCAAAATTTCCCAGTGGGATGTCCACACTTGCTTCAAATGCTGTACTACGACCATCTCACCTCTAGTACTAGCACCACAAATGTCACAAAACTAATGAAAGTAATTTCTTCTTTCATTAAAACAAAAAGAAGGGGAGAATACAAATATCAAACAGAAATTGAGTTAGAGTCCTCCAAATTATTGATGTATATTGCCAGAAAATAGAAGAAACAAGCATCTGAGGACGCAAACAATGGATAAGAAGCATCTATAAAAGCCTGCTTCTCCGAGTTGGTAGGGGACTCAAGAAGTTCTGGGAAGTTATCCGTCTTCTGCACTCGGAAGACAGATATTTCTACGGCAGATAGCGGCTCGGGCTCGCTAGAGTAGGAGTCAGAGGCCACCAAAGCCATGGAAAGAGATATTTGGTTTCTTTTGTAGCAATTCCAGAAGCTATCACTCCCAAAAACATGAACCGATGTAAGTGGCCTACAGATCATTCGCTATTTATAGGCAAAGAATCGTCAGCTCATCTGGTGAATCGTAACGATCTCCGCAGGGAGATACGATGATTCATCCCTACGTAACTGAAACTGCAATTGTAAAGATTTGGCATGACCTTCTCAGAGACCCAGACTGATACAACGGTATGAACATGTCAGGCGCACAACAACACGTGAAGCACAAGAAGTAATCATTTTTCTTTTAGGGTACAAATCAAGTCAGTCGAACAATCGCGACAGAAAAGAAACTTTTATTTCATAGAAATAAAATGAACAAACTACAAAATAAAAAGTAAGAATTAGTGACATCAAGATGGCATGTGACTGAGTCATGAAAGTTGTATACAACTAAGTCATGACAGGACTTCCATGCGACCAAGTCACGAAAGGAGACATGCTGCCAACTCATGGTAGAATCTTTATGCTGCCAAACCATGACAGGGATTCCATGCGGCCGAGTCAAGACTTCTGCACGAAGCCAAAGGGAGACCCACGCATAAAGAATGTGGCATGGTCATATACGAGGACCTGTATAATGGATTGGGTGCAAAATGCCCGCGTGTCTAGAGTTCTCCTCCTCTGACCCTTACCGTGGATGGGCGGTTGAACGTCAAGGTAAAAGGTAGGGACTCCTCCTCGGCCCTAGATGACGAGGCAGGATATTTCCCCTTGGCGATGGCCTTTTTGGAAGACGATGAGACCTTAGGGTCCATGGCAGACGCTCTGAGAAGACGACCAAACACGGAGGAAGAAAAGGTAGAGAAGATTTGGAAGACAGAACTCAGCAGAAGCAAGAAGTTCTCTCTCTTTCCCTCAAACCCTTATTTATAGGCCACCAAAAAACAAAAATAGATCCTTCATATTCTACCCTCATCCACTGACACCTACGTACGGTTGGGCTCCCTCCTCATTAGTATTGGGATCCATGTAAAAGGGTGGCTCAGAATCCAAACAAAATCCACTCAAGGGATAAGACAAATCTGGCAGTTAATGAATAAGGGAGAACCTGACAGCGTTCGCCCATGCGGCTCAATGTCCATGCGACCCGGATGTACCCCATCCATGCTTCTTATTCAAAGTATTTTAAACTTATAAGTTTACAAACTTTAAAGGGGGTCTTATAGAAGCATGGAAAAGACGCATCCATGCGTCCCAATGTCCATGCACCCCAGAATAAAACTCAACAGATATTAGACAACATGGACACAAACGGCCCAGAAAAAGGATACCTATGCAGTCCAAACAAGCGTCCTGACAACTGGTCTCATGTCGATCTGATATGATGTCCTAACAACAACGATAACCCCTGACACAGAATCCTGATAAAAATTATTTCCTGATTGCCTCGATGGACGAGAACACACTAAGAGACAGAACTCCCAAGGATGGTGCAGAGCCACATGGACAACACAACAAAAGACCTCATGCGGCTCTGGCACATACATCCCAGAATTCATGCGGTCCATACGTCTCTGGCCCATACGTCCCAGAGTCCATGCGTCCCATGCGACTCTGGCCCATGTATTCCAAACTCCATGTGGTCCATGCATCTCTGGCCCCGTGCATTCTAGAATCCATGCATCTTGTGCATCTTTGGCCACATGTGTCCCAGATTCTACGTTAACCAAGTCTTGCTGTTACAATTGAGTGGTCCTCTCCAACCAAATAGCAGCCACGTGTCTATTTGACCAAGTTGCGCCTACACAGTGGAGAACTGCCCAGATACTCAGCAAACAATAAAATTTCAACAAATATTCACATGGTTGTAGAGCCCGTATTCCCGTACACAGTTGTAGCACCCTTCCGTTGAGAGGGGACAAGTGGCAAACCCCGCCATCCATACAGCCGCAAATATAACTATAAATAGTAGGGTACTAGACCCAGACAAAGGGCTGGCTGACTATCTGCAAATCAACACTCAAGGGAGAGAGAAGAGCTTCTACATCGGATTATCTACGAAGTAAAGGGAGTTGCTATACTCCGAACCCTCTATCGTCACCCCCTAGAAAAATAATTTGTATTTAGATTGTCTTCTAGGACTCCTCTTCGTACTCTTTAATTTTTTTAATCAAATCCCATTCTCCCAATTCTTGATTTTGATTTAAATGGCAAACACTATTGAAGGCATATGAGTATGTGTTCTATGATATATATGAGTGAGTGTATTGAGGTCAAGTGTAGAGAATAAGTTACAACAAGGTAATGAGGATTTGTTGAACTATTACCTTACGTAAGGTAATAGGTAAGCTAAGTTATTGGATTAGCCTAAGCTATCAAGTTATACATACGAACTAAGTATCTAGGATAATAGATAAATTTTTGGTATGGTATAGTGTTACATGAGACTATGTAATAATTATGCTACCTTGACTATTGTATTAACTAGTATACCATGTGAACCCACTCTATAGAAAATATAGACTCTAACATTAGTAATAACCTAGTATAATACCAAACGACCTAGAAGACCTAGTGTAGGAAGGTATTGACCTAGTTAACATAGTATTAATTAGTATACCCTAGTATGGACCTAAAAATAGCCCAAAAACATCACCCTTAACATGTTAAACAAGATTATTATTTCAAATTGTTCTTTAACATTGATTTTTCCTATATCTAGGACTCTTGGGCTCTAGTTGAGCATTATTCACTGATTCTTTCACTGAATACCAGGTAAGTACATTCTCTGACAGTTTCTGTTATTTTGTTGATTACTATGATAGAAGCCTTGTAGTGTTATATTTGATTCCTGATACGATGTTATACAGAATAGTATATCCTAGATTTTGTTATGAGATGTTATTTCCTTGTGGACCTTGTACATTTCCTATGATTCTTATACATGTATAGACACCGATTCAGGAATAGGTTGACCCACTACTCTATGAATCATGTGTCATAACGTGTCATGGTTGGATCCACTATACTAGTTGGGGGACGGAGGAAGTATTTTCAAGTTATGTGATCATACCCCACCAACTTGTGAATAGATTACCCTCACCACACACAGGGTGTAGCATAATCTTATTACTTGTGCATAAATCCCCATATATGATTGGCTTGATCCCCTTACTTGTACTTGTGCATAGTCAATCATACGTGATTGACCTGATTCCTTACCCGTACTTGTGCATAGCCAATCATATATGGTAGAGCCTGATCTTGTACCTAAATCGATCACATAAAAAACTATTATTTTAAACACTTAGCTAGTTATTTCATTTCTCTATTCTAGTTTATTCCTGCTTACTCACTACTCATTATTCTATGTGATATGATAATCTGTTTAACTGCTTCCTTACAGTTCTAGTAGTATTATTCCATTATGTATTATTATTACTCACTATCTTATAGTCTTTATCAATTTAATTGGAACGACTATTAGTTTATGTGTTTTGTTCCAATCCTTGATTATGTACTCTATAGTTTATCGTCGCTATGCTTACTAGCGTGGTGAGGATTTTGGGTAACATAATTTTAGATAGACGTATATGATTATCATGTTATATCTTAAATTGGTTCTTAACATATCACCTCTATCATTGCCCTCCTGTTATTATAGAATTCTATTCAATCACCTTCACTAGCTTAGAAATAGGAATATCCTTAGTTCCTCTAGCCTAATTCCTTATAGAGTTTTATTTTATTAGTTTCTGAGTTTCCTTGGATAATGTAGTAGTTTAGTAACTTACAAATAGGTTGCGTCGTTAAGTATCAGTATTGACTGTTGGAAGTGTGACTTGTAGGTCTGGGAGTAGTTCCTGGTTGGACATGTGAGTTATAGGCATCAGTCTAGAGATAACTCATAGTGCAGTACCTTTATAGCAAACATTCTATGGAAGGTGCCAATATAGTTAGTATTGGTACCATTGATAGAAGGGAGAGTAGAGTATCAGTTGTGATTACAGGAGTTAGTATCAGTGTCCTCATGCATGTTCTAGATAGATATAAATTTATTTAGTTGAGTGATCCATGTATCAATCAAGTATTATAAAATTTATGTTGGGATATCAATGGAGCATGATATGCCATTTGGTGCTTGATACTTGGTTGTGTCGTGACTAAGAGAATGCGTCTCCAAGAGAGATACTAGTGAGTGTGTCATGATAGAATGGTACCATAAGTATATAGGTGAGTGAGATAGTGTTAAAAAGTGCTGTGCAAGTAATAAGACCTATACTATGTGTTGAGTGTTGGGTATTAGTGTGGGTAGATATGAGTGCACCTGTATGTGTCTAGTGTGGGTATATCACCTAGTACTCGGGAGTATTGAAGTGTTAATAGGGATGTGTGAGAGAAGCATAAGTGGTGAAGAAAAGTAACAGTTTTATGAGTATTATGAAGTAGGGGTTTAGTATCAAAGGTACCAATAGTATGCCAATGAGAAAGTTAGTGATAAGCAGGTAGTAGAGAATATTAAGTGCATGAGTCAATGATAGTTATGGAGTTAATAAGTGTGATGGGATGATTTAGTGAGTAAGCCAGTGTCAAGAGCGGTAGTAGTGTGTGTGATGAGCTATTGTGAGTGTTAAGAAGTTAGCGTCTATGTACCAAGAGTGCCTAGAGTGTGCAAATATTCAGGGTGTATCAATATTTGTATGAGTAACATGTGATAGGTATAAATCTAGTTTTATTAAGTTTTAATGTAGTAATAATATTAGCTAGGAGTACCAATGTCCATGGTATATCAGGGTTAAACTGAGTATTATATTATTATATGATTGTAGTAGATGGGTGTAGCAGTTACTATAGATAAAAGGGGTGTTTGGGAGACGGTACAAGTGTTCCAGGCAGTAAATAAGAAGAGTAACCTATATAGAAGTAAGTTCAGTGGTCGTAGTACCTTGCTAGTATTTTGGAGTGTAGAAGTAGTATGTATTAGTGAATAGTATGATGGATATAAGTGTACTAGTGAGATAACATAGTGTCATGGTGGTTAGGAAGTATTTATATATGTTATATTGATACCAGATACATGTGAGTATCCAGGGATGATTGTTAGGTGTTTGCACCAGATACCAAGATAGTAGGAGTACCTTAGTGGCAAGATCCAAAGTACCTCAAGCATTATGGAGGTTTAGGGTACAAGCATTATAATGAGTGGCATACTAGGTATAGATGAAAGACATGAGTAACCTAGTATGGGAGTATCGTCTAAATAATACATATAAAGTTAGTGCCTTATGTAGATGGTGTTAAGAGTTGGGTAGGCACCCTATAGAGAGTATTCTTGATTGGTGTGGATGTGCCAATAGGGTACATGAGTGTTTATATATAGGGTTCATTTGCAAGAAGAATGGTTAATCAGTGTTCAGGTAACTGCAAGAACTGAGACAGATAAAAGGCTGTATGTATGTTAGAGAGGGAGCTAGAATGAGAGTTGATATATTAGTGAATGCATGTATGTGTCTCACAGGGACGTATAGGAAATCTGAGTGTTGGTAGAGTACCTTCTAGTGCAAGAAAATAGTATCCTAGAGGTGTTAATATAGTATCCAGGGCAGTGTGTGCCGGAAAGCTAAGTGTGTCCATAGCCTAGAACCATAGTATACCACTGTGTCACGACCCGCACCCGTTTTAGGGGCACGAGTACTCGGGTACGTCCAGCCTACGCCGCAGCATCGACGGTAGAACGCTGTCTAGGTCATGATACTAACTAAGCAATCTCACAGGAGCATCCAATCTCCATAAGGAGGCACGGATGACACAAAATAAATGAATAACATACTCAATCACATAACTATAGTACGATAAGAAATCGAAGAAATAAAATGAAATACAACACAAGTCTAATATAAATAAATCTAAATCAACAATAAATCCAAGTCTCAACAAAATGCCGAAGACAAATCCGGTACCAAAATAGACAATTGAGAAACTAACTAGATAACTAGTGATTCCGGCTAAACCTCCCAGAATCATAACTTCATTACTAAAACCAAGTCTGCAGCTACTCACCCTGATGGTCCACAAGTGTCGGATACCAGTTCTCTAGGCATAGTCTGGAAAATGTTTTCCAGTCAGGAAGGAGCAAAGTACATTTCTAAATAGCAATTCTATATCAATGATATAAACTATGTAGCAGTATATAGATAGAAATATACAAGATGCATGTATAGGTACAAGAAGTATACAATAAAGAATATACTAGAAATACTATAAGTAAATACAGGAAAGGAAACAATATGTCAATGAGCAAGAACACTATGACTAAGTGTGTGAGTACTAGCTTTAACATGTGATCGGCTTGGGACTAGTAAACTCATTACATTGGTTAGTGATCATCCTTGAGGTCAGGCTAATCCGTAGGAATAGCTATGATACGAGTAATAGTCAGGCTAACCATATGTAACAGTGATGAGGCATGTAATGGTAAGGCTGCACCGACGTGAGGCATGGGTGAGCTATGATGCATGTACAGTTGGGTATGATCACATATCTATACTAAAATACTCCCCACCCCCAACTGGTATAGTAGATCCAATCATGGTACGCTATGGCACGGGATTCCCTAGGGAGGTAGCAAATCTCCCAGGAAATCAGTGTTTGTACATGTACAAGATAACAATGAAATAAGACTTGTACAAGCTACACCATGAACAAGGAATAACATCTCATGACGAGATCCGTATATACCAATCCGTGTAACCATCGTGTCAAGAGCATGGATATTTACACTAGATACAGTGAACATAGAGGATATCATAAATAAGAAACTAATCAGAGAATGTACTCGCCTTGGGTCCTTAGCTGGTAAAACTAACGTCCTGTCCCAGAGTATCGTCTGGAGGATCCAACAGTCCTATAGACATATCACAAATATAATACTTGTATCAGATGCTATACTAACACAACTCAATACATAACTCAGGGGCTATGCCAGGTATGGCACTGGTCAATCTAGGGTCATTGTGCGTCAAATTGTACGGGCGTAGCGTCTGCGATTGCTGGACAAGACAGACGATCAAAATGGTACGGGGCTTGCCAGTACGTCAGCGTACGCATGGCAATCAACTAACAGTTCACAAGATCATAGGTCAGGTGTAGTTACGGGGTGTCCGTATCCACACTCGGGTCATCTAGTAGAGATATATAAATATACATATCGTTAACTAACCTATATACTTATAATATATACATGCACCCAATTAAATACATATACAATATATATATATATATATACATATGTTAAAAATATATAAATATATATATACCAAAATACTTATATTCATATATATGTTTATACATATTCCAAAAATACATTTAATACGTACAAATATATGTATATTTACACCAAAAATACATACATTTATATATATAGGTATATATATATATATATTACCAAAATTATACGTATTAATATATATATTAATACTAATATATTGAATACAAGTATATACCCAATTAGAGAATATACGATATATATATATATATATATATATATATATATATATATATATATATATATATATATATACACGTACATGAATACGCATCACCAAACATACACATGTGTATACATACGTACATACGTACACACACATATACGTATACACGTATACGCACACATATACGTATATACACATATATATACATTTAAATACGTATATATATATAAATCATATTAAATATATATATATATACATATATGTATACATTATGTATATGTATACACATACATACACACTATTAAAATACATACGTACACATACACCTATCTACGTATTTATACGTATACATATATACACGAAAGAATGAGGGAAGAGGGAGAGGAAGAGGAGCTCACAGGGGGGTGGTTCCGATGGTGGCCACTGGCCGGAGCTACAGCAGGGAGCCAGAGAAGAATCACACGTCGGAGTACGAGGGTGGGTGCACTGACTGGAGAGGGGAGAGCCGTGTGGTGGCGAGTCAGAGTTGATGCAGAGGGATACGAGCTCGCCGTTCTCGGCTGGGCAGCAGCTCGACCGGCTGCTCCTCGAGTCGAACTCAAGGGGGAGGAGCAGCTGGGAGCTCAGCCGGAACAGTGTATTGGAGGAGGCCGAGGAGATTGATGGCACTGGTGGTGGTCGGGGATTTGCAGGCCGGGTGGTCGGCAATGGAGAAGGTGATGATGGGGGAGAAGTCGAGGGGAGTTGGGAGTTGGTCGGAGGGGATTGCCGGACTGGGGAGTGGGCTCGGGGAAGAGGTCGGGCTGTCGGGAGATGATAACAGTGGTGGATCTGGTGGAGCTTCGGTTGGCTCCAGAGGGGAGACGTCGAGGCTGCCTGGGAAGCGGGTCAAGGCTTGGCTGGCCGGGTGAGCCGTGGTGGGGGAGGAAGGAGCTAGGAGGAGGTTATATGCTCAGGTCGGGGCTGTTGATGGTGGTGGAGGCCGGAGGCTGAGCGGGATTGTACGGCGCTCGGCGGCTACCGAAGCTCGGGAAAGGGATGCCCGGGTGAACAGTAGCTGTGGTTGTATGGTGAGGTTTTCCCCCCTTTTTCAAATAAATTTAAAAAGAGGAAGGAGAAGAAGAAGGTTAGAAGAAGAAGAAGAGAAAAAGAAAAATGGAGAAATTTTAGAATGGGGAGGAGGCTACGGTTGGGGGCTTGGGGCTAGTGAGGAGGTGTGCTTCCCTAGGTTTTGGGGGATTAGGGCTAGGTGATAGGACATTAAATAGGGAGGGGTGAGATAAGAATGAAGGGTGATGATGCACCCACTTTAAATGAGTGGCCAGGATTTGATATGGAGAAAATTCCTTCATGTGAGGATGAGGGTGATAGCTAGTCAATATTGGGCTTCTCTATTTGGTTTGAACCAATAGGGTGTTGACACCTAATGTAATAATTGCTAATTAGCCCCCTTAAATTTGGGTATTTGCACGGACGCATAAAATGATGAAATTTTGGTGGGCGATTCGGTGTCTGGTGTTTTATAGGGTGAGGGGGCGTTGTATGTTTGGTACGGGCTTAAATAGCGGGGTACTGGAATTAAATAGGGATTTACGGAATCAGTTAAAACAGTATCCTCAATTTAATTAGGAATAAAATGCAAGCTGTGTTCTAAAATTAATTAGGAGTACATGGGGCCAAAATCAGGTCGGGTCACACATACCATTAATGAAGAAGACTCAGAACAAAATATTACCCTAATTTGGGTCGTACGAAAAATAGGTCAAGATTGCCTCCAATTTCGATTGGAACGCACAACGATACAAAATTAAAATTTATTTAAAATTTAAAATAAACGTCCACGACGATTTTTGTGCGGCTAAAATGAAGCACAAGAGAGCATAATTATGAGTTACAAAAAAATGGCAGAATGGAAGGCGGGCACGTCTAGGGCAATGTTGTAAAATTTGTTGGAAGGCAAAAGCTAGGGTAGCACTCCGAATATCGAAGCAACGGCAACGCGCAACAATTAAATTAATACAGTAATTAATTACGACATCAAATAATTAAAATTATAATTAATACAATTAACACAAAATCCTATAATTTGGACAGGTGTTCGTCTACTGGGCCTCTAGGTCAAGTCTACCAGCTCAGACATAAATGAACACTGTATATATATATAATATATTTAAATACACACCTCATGCAATTATTAAATTTAAATACAATATCGAGAAATCATTTAATCTAAATACCATAATATTAATAATATCTAAAAAGTTAAAAATACCCCTGTTTTTAGAACGTGGTAATGACACACTGGTATTAGAAGTGGTTACCCTTGATATTGAGTATTTTAGCTAGGATGAGGCACAATAAATGCTTGGTACGAGATAAGTAAAAGGTCAGTTAGGCCACCCGTGGCACAACAAATGGCTTCGCACCAGCAGAGGAAGATACCCCAACTGGACCGGGCTTTCGCAATAACGGTCGAGGGACCGATGCTACAGGTATTGGATTATCAGGTTTTTAAGCTTCTCTTCCATTTTCTTTCCATATATATATATATATATATATATATATATATATATATATATATATATATATATATATATATATATTTGTGTATTTCTACAGTATCCCATTGTTACATTAGAAATGTTGTGTTATAGTATAGTTAGCAAGTGACCCTGATTGAGACTGCAATATCATGACATGCAGAGACTATAACCATGCATGATGATTTCTTTCTATAGAATAGCATATTGCATGTCACCCTCACATTTTGATTCAAGGATAGTTTGATAATTGATATGAGAATTTTAAATTTAGGATTTGTTTCGTATTTAAATATTGTGCATGCATGATTAATTATTTATTGATTGTTAGTTGTAGATTTATTTTAGACTTGTGTAATGGACCTAACCTATTTAATTAGATGCATGAACCAAAATTTTATATGAGTTTAGATTTGAGCCCAAGAATTAGGCCCATGGATTAGGAGGTTGTATTAATTAGTGAAACCATTATACTAGAACCTTTCCTCCCTAATTAATTTCTTTATGAGAGGCCCCAAGGCATAATTAGGATATTTTATACTAGCTTGGGGAGAGGGCTAGGGCCGTCCATAGAGGAAGGAGAGAGAGTGCCTCATTTTATTTTATTTTAATTCTATTAGATCTAGTTTTTCTTCTCTTCCAAATTTCATCATTCACTCATCAATTTTCCTCACAAATTCCTTCCCTATTCTTTATTGGAGGCTTCTACAATAAGGATCTACAAGTAGAAAGAAAGGAGCAAGCAGGAGGATGTCACGACCCATACCCAAAAAATTGGGCATGTATCGTGGGTACGTCCAGCCTACGCCGAAGCATCGGCGGTAGAACGGTGTCTAGGTCTACTATATAGCTAAAAATCTCATACAACAATATAAGTACCTGTCAAGATCTCAACTCCAAACAGAGGAGCAATACGATAATGATAATCACAAGTACTCAATCATGAATCTAAGCACGATAAGATAACATAAAAATCTAACAACTACAAAGTCCACACAACAAATGCTACTAATGCAACAACAATAATTATAATACAACAATATCCAGACTCAAATATAATACAAGGTCTCAAACAAAAAGCTGGGGACAAATCCGGTACCAAAAGCTAATAAATATACTGAGGTCCTAGTGATCCCGGCTACCAACTCGAAAATCACTCCCGAACTAGGGGGTCCCTGTCTGCACCATCGACAGGCTGAGGTCCATAAAACGTCGGACACTAATCCTCCGGATCCTCTGAAAAATATATCCAGTTAGTATTGGAGCAAGTACACCTCTAACAGCAATTCCAGTTAAATGATAAAAAGTATAAAATAAGTGTAGCAAGTAACAAGGTGAAGGAAATAAATTACGAACAAGGAAATATATATATATCAACTGGTGCATAAAGGTAAAGATGCATAAAAATCAAAAGCAAGATAGTAATGACTGCAGGATACAAGAAATCTAAAGTAAGATCAAGTGTGTGCACAATAACGTGAAGTAAGTCCAGCAAGAGTAAATGTAATGAGTACAGAAACATATAAGTCAGACCAATCAAGAAATGCAAGTGAGTCTAAGCTAGGGGTAAGTACGGCTCACCACACACTGGGTGTGCAGCTACTATCATTCCAGATTAGACACAAGGGGGTGATTCCAGTGATTTTAGTTGGAAATATTTACATGCCTACTCGAGTATTTCTCTACCTCGACTAGTACAAGTGAATCCAAGACCCGACATACAAATCAACAATGAGTCCAGCCAGAAATATGAGTGATGCGTGTAGTGAGTCACGATGTGATGCTTGTAGTGAGTCGCAAGTAAATAAATCCAGAAATACTAGTCCGTGTCATGCCAGAAAAATTACATAATACTATACTAGAAGCTGAATCATAATAATTATCAGATAATAAAAACTATCAGAGAATGTACTCGCCTGACGTCCTGAGCAACTAGCGATCCTAACTGGCGTCACAAGGGCCTATTACAAAAAGCAAGGTTAAATGGGGTTCTAAAGAGTTAAACAGATATAAAATAGCTAAAAACAAGCTTCTAGGGTTGTTCTAGGTCAAACGGGTCAAACCAGTGAAATCTGGGTTAAAAAATCAACTCGGAGTCCAAAAAGTCAACTATGGGTCAAAACTTGGTTACATATTGACTTTGGCGGTCAACCGGGGTAACTACGGTCAACTTTAGGTCAAACAAGAGTGTCCCTAAAATTCTAGGTCAAAACTAGATCATTAAGCTAATATACCCTCAAACTCGCCTCCTTGAGATATCGGGATACCCTCGGTATCCGATATCTCAGCCTACGCGATACGTCCCACCTATACTCTATAATATATAATAGCACGTATATATATATATATATAAAAGCATCTCTAACCTCAATCCTAGGCAAAAACTCAATACCTTGCCCCGATGCCCAATACCTTGAGTATCTCAAGGTATCGAGATACCTCGCATTACCCCTCACTAATACTAGCTAACTATCTATCTATATATATACACTACTATATACTACTATATATATATATATATATATATATATATATATATATATATATATATATATATATATATATATATATATATATATGTATAGGCAAATACCTCATCTCCGATACCCAACTTACCTCAATACCTTGGTATCTCAAGGTATTGAGATACCTTACCCTCTAACTCTAACTAACTAGCTAACTATATATATATATATATATATATATATATATATATATATATATATATATATATATATATATAACCTAGTATTAGGCCATACCTCAATATCATCTCCGATACTTCAACTTACCTTACCCTCAAGGTATTGAAACTCAATACCTCGCCCTACTCTCTATCTCACTATCTAATACCTAACTATACCTATGTATATATATATATCTAACTATCTATCTATATAAATATATAGATATCTATCTATACATATATATATGTCTATATACCTATCTATATGTGTATCTAACTACATATATATATATATATATATATATATATATATATATATATATATATATATATATATATATATATATATATATATATATATGTATATATAGATATATATAGATATATATAGATATATGTATATATATATCTATACTCATTTACCTATCTATATCTATAAAACCAAACATACATATATACATATACTCTTATACCTATATATCGATCTATATGAATATACATACATCTATACATATATACATACATATATATATAAAGGGGGGGCGCAACAACTAGTTGCTGCTGCGACAAAGCGTCGCGGTGCTGCTGTTGATACGCGCTGCTGCTGCTGCTGCCTGCAGCCGCTGCTGCTGCTGCGGCCTGCTGCTGCTACTGCTGCTGCTGCCGCTACTGCCGCGATGCTGCCTTCTCTCGCTGCGGCTGCTGCTTTACTGCATTCCCCCTATCTCACTCTCTACCTCTCTCCCTCATACTCTATCTCACTCTCCCCCTATCTCACTCTCTCTCGACACACACTACACATACACCTCGACACACACTAACACACAGACATAAACATATAGATACACACACAAAAACATATATAGATACACTTATGCACACTATAGACAAACACTCACACAACAACACAACCACACAACCACACACACACACTACCCACACTCAACCACACCAACACACACTCAACCACACTCACCCACACACATAAAAAAAATACAAATATATACTCAAAAATCCTAGTACACACTCCCCGAGACTAAACCAACCCACACACAAGCCCAAAACCTAGAAACCAAGTCGAAATGGCTATTCGGTTATTTCGACGAACACATGGAGTACGATTTGTGATATCTCATAAAATATACTCCAAACCTACTTGGAATCAACTTAAAATTTACCAACGAGTTCTAACGATGTCTAGAACCTAGAAAAAAATACTAACTCTCCGATTCTAGGTATATGGCAAAATTTTATATGCATGTGGAACCCACGATGACGGGAAATCCCCAAATCGCCCGAAATGCCCAAATTTTCGCGACATGATCTCACGTATCCAAATAGAAATACGTACTTATCCTTAAGATACCCAAGCACGTCTACCTAGGTCCGTCTAACCTAGGGCAACACCCTAAATTGGGCCAATCTCGGATTTTACCCAAAATTGATATAAAATCTAATGCCAAAGTCTCCAAACACATCCAAATAAGCTCCAACTTTCTCCCATGGGTAGCCCTAAGATATAGGATGGTTCTAAACTACTAGTTATAATATATTAGAGTAATCACTAAGAGAAAAGTTAGGATTTACCTCTTGGGAGTTGGAATTCCAAGGCCAAAGTCTCAAAAATTACCAAATTCACCACACCAAGCTTCCAAGCCTCCAACCCAAGCTCCGACACTAATTCTAAGCTCTACACACCTAGGTTAGGTAAAAGCAAAGGGTTAGAGTTTGTATCTAAGGAAGAAATAAATGAAGTAAGAGAGAGAAGTGGAGAAAATTTACTTGGAGAGAAGAAATTGGAAGAAGGAAAGAAGAAGAAAATGGAAAGAAGAATGAAGAAAAAGAAGAAAGGAAATAAAATAGAGGAGGGGGAAGGATTTGGCCAACCAAGCAATCGGTTTAGGGTTAGGGTTTGGGTTAGGTGAAATGACCAAAATACCCCTTTCTTAAGTCATGCAAAATAGGATTTGGGTTTGGGGTTCCAAATGCACTCTAATTAATCCCTAATCACTCCAACTAACAAATTAAAATATAAATAACTATTCTAAGCCAATAAATAAGTCTGACAAGGGTGTTGGTTGGGTCTGACATGGATCCACTAGGGTCTGACATGGGTCTAGGCTAGCCAAAATCCTAAAATAACTAATAAAATAAATACAACCAACTAATTAAATATAAATATAAATATTTATGATCAATACACAATTACCAAATTAAAAAAAAATTCAGTCCTGGAAATGGGGTAGTGACAAGCCTATCCTCCTTAGAAAATTTCGTCCTCGAAATTTAAAGTCGATCGTACTTCTTCTAGGTCAAACCCCCAAAAATCACAGTCAAAAAATTCTACCTAAACAACAAGCAAGATCATGGTCCTACTGGTCATGTTATCACAGTCTCATCAGGTTCACTATACTATCTACCACAACATAAAAGAAAAATCTAACAGGTACTAATAAGCACACCACAAAGAATGGAAAAGGACAGAAGGAAGAACAAAAAGAGACAGACCTGCTAACCCGACACCCGTAGCATCGGCCTCCTCGACCATCAATGCATAAGCCCTATCCTGCTGGGTATCTCTCTCTGTTGGTGCGGGGCATGATGTTATGCTACAGGTGGCCTAGCTCTAACTCTCTGATCCTGTGCTCCACTTAATGGAGGTACAGTGGGGCATTCTCGCATCTGGTAAGCAGCAGATCCACAGAACAAACCAACCTTCAGCCTCCTCCTACAAACATCCAAGTGTGTCCTGCCTTCTTGCATTAGGCACAAGTGGGCACTCTCTGATCCTGACCCTGCTGCACTATCTTCTGCACATAGGGATGCTTAGTCGGTCCCGTACTACCACTTGCACTACCTGAGTCATCCCTGCCTCTCTTGGACTTGAGCTCCAAGTCATCCTATGCCCTCTGGGCATCCCCTATAATCTACTCGAAAGTTGCCTCGCGGTCGCTCCTAGTCAAAGACTTGACCGCCATTACCAAGCCCTTGTAAAACTTCCTGGCTTTTGCTGCCTCACTCAAGCCCTCCATAAATCTGCACAAATGGCAGAACTCTGCTGCACACTCGTCCACTAGCATGCCCCCCTGGACGAGTGCCTCAAACTGGCTCTCCAAGACACTGAGCGCCATATCTGGGAAAAACTTCTCCTTAAAAAGCCTCTTAAAAGCCTCCCAAGTAAGCCCTGGTGCCGTGATCCTTGTATTAGTGCGATACCACGTCAAAGCAAGGTCGAACATCTGACTGCCCGCTGCCTCTATCTGTATGCTGTCTGGAATCTGTGCCAGCCAAAAAATTCTCTCAATCTGCTCTATCCAGTCATCAGCATACAGGATCCCCTTTGTACCCTGTAACTCCTTGGCCACATCCTCTGGAAGTCAATGATACTTCCCGGCCTCGGATACTGAGTCAGATCTGCCTGTGGCTGGATCTGTGCTACTTGTCCACTACCATTATGGCCACCTAGTGGGCGTTCTCAATGCCCAATCTCATCACATCCACCTAGTAGTGTTGTGCGTCCATTATCTCCCTAGAGAATGCAAACAACTGCGCGGCGTCTACTTTTACAGGAGGCGGTGGAGGCACCACCGGAACGAATGGGGTATTCCTCGGATCGACAAGTGGAGGAGGATCCCCGAGAGAAGTAGATGCTCCCTCAACCGTAGAAGTGGTGAGTGGAGCGGTAGCAGCTGCCTGAATACGAGCTGGACGAGAGGTAGCAGACCTCTCGGTGGCAGCTGTTGGAACGGTACGATGGGATCGTATCTTCGGAGGCATCCTGAACACAGATCAAAAGAAGTCAATACTGTGCAAGATACGATATCATCAAAGGAGGACAGTAATATTTCAAAAAACCAATTTCAGAATAATTAGATTGGAATTGTTCCTAGTCGTGATTGAGTACACTCTCATCCTAGATCCTATATTCTAGCGCAGGCTCACAGTAGTACAACTAAATTATTGTACTACCATAATATCGCACTAATTGTGAAGCTCGAGACCTGCGTGGGCCGCCAACAAAAATGTGTCATGACCCGCACCCGAAAAATTGGGCATAAGCCATGTGTACGTCCAGCCTATGCCGCAGCATCGGCGGTAGAACGTTGTCTAGGTCTACTATCTAGCTAACAATCTTACACAATAATATAAGTACCTGTCAAGATCTCAACTCCAAATGGAGGAGCAATATGATAATGATAATCACAAGTACTCAATCACGAATCTAAGCACGATAAGATAACGCAAAAATCTAACAACTACAAAGTCCACACAACAACTGCTACCAAGCTAACAACAATAATAATAATACAACAATATCCAGAATCAAATATAATACAAGGTCTAAAACCAAAAGTCGAGGACAAATCTGGTACCAAAAGCTAATAAATATACTGAGGTCCTAGTGATCCTGGCTACCAACCCAGAAATTACTCCTGAACTAGGGGGTCCCTGTATGCACCATCGACAGGCTGAGGTCCATAAAACGTTGGACACCAATCCTCCGGATCCTCTGAAAAATATATCCAGTTAGGATTTGAGCAAGTACACCTCTAACAACAGTTCCAGTTAAATGATAAAAACTATAAAAAAGTTGTAGCAAGTAGTAAGGTGAAAAAAATAAAGTACGAATAAGGAAATATATATATATATATATATATATATATATATATATATATATATATATATCAACTGGTGCATAAAGGTAAAGATGTATGAAAATCAGAGGCAAGATAGTAATGACTGCAGGATACAGAAAATTTAAACTAAGATCAAGTGTGTACACAATAACGTAAAGTGAGTCCAGCAAGAGTAAATGTAATGAGTCCAGAAACATATAAGTGAGACCAGACAAGAAATGCAAGTGAGTCCAGATGAGAAAGAATGAACTCGTGTCTCTGAATACCTGTTTCGACATGTAAACAGGTAGGGGTAAGTACGGCTCACCGCATACTGGTTGTGCGGCTGCTATCATTCCAGATTAGACACGAGAGGGTGATTCCAGTGATTCCAGTTGGGAATGTTTACATGTCTACTCAAGTATTTCTCCGCCCCGACTAGTACAAGTGAATCCAAGATCCGATACGCAAATCAAGTATGAGTCCAGGCAGAAACATGAGTAATGCCTGTAGTGACTCACGATATGATGCCAGTAGGTGATGCTAGTAGGTGATTCCAGAATAGAGGCCAGAAATATAAATTTTACCTGTCCCAAGTAAATGAATCCAGAAATACTAGTCCGAGTCATGCCAAAAAAATTAGATAATACTATACTAGTAGCTGAATCATAATAATTATCAGATAATTAAAACTATCAGAGAAAGTACTCATCTGACGTCCTAAGCAACTGGCGATCCGAACTTGCGTCCCAAGGAACTATTATGAAAAGCAAGGTTAAACGGGGTTCTAAAGAGTTAAACATATATAAAATAGATAAAAACAAGCTTCTAGGGTTGTTCTAGGTCAAACGGGTCAAACCGGTAAAATCTGGATCAAAAAGTTAACTCGGGGTCCAAAAGTCAATTCTAGGTCAAAACTAGGTCAAATATTGACTTTGGCGGTCAACTGGGATAACTATGGTCATGTTTAGGTTAAACTAGGGTGCCCCTAAAATTCTAGGTTAAAACTAGGTCATTAAGCTAATAAACCGTCAAACTTGCCTCCATGATATATCGGGATACCCTCAGTATCCGATATCTCAACCTACGCGATACACCCCGCCTATACTCTCTATAATATATACTAGCACGTATATATATATATATATATATATATATATATATATATATATATATATATATATATATATATATATAACTATATATATAAAAGCATCTCTAACCTCAATCCTAGGCAAAAATTTAATACCTTGCCCAGATGCCCAATACCTTGAGTATCT